>JANBPK010000724.1:0-40972 GCA_027579435.1 Candolleomyces eurysporus | reverse complement strand
CGCGCCCGCGTCGGAGTTTATCACAGCCACCCAGCCCGCGCCACCAGCCATGGACTTCGTTGTTTCGAAAGACCCTTTGTGCCGCTCCAGCACTTGTACTCGATTAATGTGAAGCCGCCTGATTCCTAGACCCTCTGGTTGTGCCGCCTGAGTGTCCGAGCAGTTGCGTGTAAAAGGTATAAGACCTTCTGAAGCCGCTTGAGTCGAGCCGCCTGACTTTTAGCACAGCGTCAATTCAAGTAGCTTCTCCGGTCAGGGTATAATACAACTGGGGCGGCTTCAAGTTGACAGCCTCGAGTAGCTTCAACTCTCGTGTCCCTAGAGTCGTAGTACTGACTCTTTCCCTTCTCAAGCCGCGTGAACCTTATCGATAGCGTAGTCATTCTTGTACTTAGAGACTCAGACCGTGTCAACTTTATAGTTTATTATTGCGAAAATCGAACTTATATTCGCTAAAACAAACGCGGTCGTATCACCGTCTATCAAGACTAGACTACCAACCACCTCAAGGGAAAGGGATTCTGCAGCCACCTTAATGGCCATGTTACCAAACCTATCAAACTCACCAAGCATTATTGACAGTCACTCAACAAAGTCTTCTTTTATCTCCTGAGCAATGCTGATTTCAATAACCTGCTCAAGACCACTGATGTCGACAAGTATAAACTGCTCACCGCCGAGTATGACCACAACCAGGTCTCAGCAGCAACATCCTCAATAACACAATCTCCACCCCTATCTATCAAGAAATCCATCATCTTCCTATCCTTGCTCCAAAATAGAGAGTGCTTCAAGCGATGTTCGAGCACCACGGTAACTGTTATGTAATAACCCCTAGGGTATCTTTTTTTTCTATTGTTTACTTGTATTTGACTTGGACTCGCTTGGACTTCTCTCCTTAGTAGCACGTTATCTTGCCCTTTGCCCCAGTTTTAACCCTTAGCCCGAGGATACCCTTTGCCCTATGCTTTTACCTTTTACCCGTAGCCCTTTACCCTTGCTTCTTTGCCCTTTGCCCTGCTTCTTTGCTATTAATAGTTGATAGTCATCAAGTAGGAACAGTAGAAGTACTAGTGCTGGTCACAAGAGTTGAGCCAGCCCGGACTTGCCCGATTATCTCAAGTAGTATAAATACCGAGCTGAACTGTAGTAGTTCTTTAGCTTGTTCTTGAGAATCAAACCTTGTCTACTTGTACCTGGTGCCTGACAGACATCCCTCGACTTCTTTACCCTGTGTATGCTCAAACTGAGAACACAGTGGACGCTCAACAACGAGTACATTCGCCTCGACATTGTCCCTCATCTTCCTCTCGTCGGAGGCATAGACCTTACCCTAGGCCAAGTGCTTCTCACGATACTGATCGTGCACCCCCTCGTCCAATTCGATTCACTCAACGTTTCCCAATTATCGCCGTCTGCTCAAGAGCTGGTAGGAACCCTTCTGCTACAACGTCAATTGGGTCCCTTTGCTACGAAGAAGGAACAACTATTGTGGATATTACGTGCTTTGAACGTCATCCTCATGAGAGAGTCATCACCAACTCCTTCGAACTCCGAGTAACCAACTACGTCAACGTCGTCGTCCTCACGCTTACGCGACATTGAAGAAGGACTTCGATCCCTCGAATTCCCTTCCCTTAATCCTCTTCAAGAATACCTTCTTCGAACGGTGATGTGCAGGTAGCGAACTAGGGCTCTCTAACCAACAAAACTATAGAACTCAAACACACACACACAACCACAACAACACAACACACCAAATACCTTCGTGAAGATAAAGGCGGGCAAGGGGTATAGGTAAAAGCTCTAAGTCAAGTCGACAGAGGCTTCTAGAACTCTTCTTGTACAATCGCAAGTTCGAGGGGGAGCTAAGGCTCAACCAGGTTCGATGTTATTGCTTCGGAAGCTAAACTTTGTAGACAACAGACTTCGACAATACACGGATTCGACTTCAGAAGTGAGAACACGGTCTCGACACGATATAACTTTGACAACGCGATGAGGACACGGCCTCCGAACGACTTCTGAACTTAAACATGCAAAAGATAACAGAAAGGCTCTCGTAGATTCAGTGGGTAACACGGACCCGGACGCAAAATACAACGCTAGCTACCCGCTATATAGATTTAGTTACTCAAAGTCCAAGATTAAATACTGTAGATAAGTTTGGCAAACACATCCAAGACAAACAAAATATAAGCACATGAAATCGACCAGTCTGAAAAGAAATAATCATATGAGGGTATCTAGGCTCCAGAACGAGGTCTCGACTCTCCCAGACTCGCGCCTAGACGCGTTCGGAACCACTGCCGAAACGGCACTCCAGTATCTCCACATGCCTCAATAGTTTGGAATAGGTTCAGAGGTGAATACCTTTGCTCCCGACCCTACTTCCGTCTATCCGGTTGGCTGGGCACCTCTCCCAAGCCCTTATCACGTCATTGCCCCGACTCTAGGCATTCCGCATTCTTCCGCACTCCACACTTTCCTTGCTAACAACGTCGGTTCACAAGACCGAACTCTATCTCGGGTTCTGAAGACAACCGAGGGTCTGGTCTCTATTCCGCATCAGTTCACAACTTGAGTTGGCTCTTCAGAAGCCTTCGGCCGAGCCGCTCGTAATTCCGACTCCGGCAACTGTCAGGTTTATTTGACTTAACGGATTTGCCATCACGTCCTTGAAGCCACAGAGTGACGTTACACCTTCCACTTAGCGAATGTCAGGGCGAATGTCCCTTGTAGTGTGCAGACTCTCTTCCTACGCCGTACCTCGCCAGGTCGGGCGCGTAGTTATGATTCCGAATTATTTCTCTACCCTTCGGATACGTTCGCAGGGCCTTCCTAAATTAAAGCACCACTGCCGAACTGTCGTACTCGGGTCGCTGAGCCAGATCCTTAAGAGTTGCTAAGTCCGAAGCCGGGAACCGCTCCGACTCTTGGTTTCGCAATGTTCAGAAGACATGCTAAGTTCTTTAAGTCGTTATTGTTACTTAGTACTTTAATTCAGAAGAGCTTCCGAAGAAAAGTTCTATTAATTCGCGATTTTTCTAGGGGTATGCAGGCAACTGCCGTATCACCGTGCGCTGTTGCCTGAGATAAAAGCTCGACTTCACAAACTCGTTTCTTCCTCATTCCCGCTCTTTCTTTTTACTCCTACTATGCCTCCTAAGAAAACCTCTCCTCCCCTCGATCCCGACGCTGTCTTTCTCGACTTTGCCAGCCAAGAAGCTGTGCTTCTCAAGGTTATTGTCGAAGAAGCTAAGAAGTTGGTCGATATTTGCAAGGCGGCAGTTCCTGAGCTTGAAGCTACTGGGGCTGTCTCTAAAGCGACTCTCCTTCTCATGAGGTCTGCCATCCGTGCCGTGGTTCTTCTCCTTGAGGTACTCCTCATCCCTTCTTGCTTCCCTTCCTGCTCTAATTACTTCACGACCTAGGATTGGGAGCCTAAGGCGATCGGTATCCTTCGGACCAACCCCGCTTTCGTTTCTTTCGTTCGGCAAGCTGCAGCTGTGCTTTTTACCCACCAAAATTGGTGTGGTGAGAACTCGGTTGGCTTTCCTAGCAATATAGCTCATCCTGTGCTCTCTTTGGCCACTGAGTTTAAGAACGAGAGCAAAGCTCGTCGTGGTCAGGGCAATGGTTCGTCCTTTCGTCTTTTCTTTACTTCTTGACACTGATTATTCACTTCGTGAACCGTTTTACAGCTTCTGGTATTATCATCGAAATCTCTGATAGTTCCAGTTCTGATTCTTCTTCTGGAGGCGCCCCATCTACTACCGACAACTCCGTAGTGGACGCCAATATAACTATGTCGGAGCCTACTCCTTCTAAAGGTCATGGCAAGGTTCGTGAACTTTGTTTCGTAACTTCACAAACTCTTTATCAACTTGTTCCTCACTTGGTATCTCAGGGGAAGGCTGCTATTCGCGCTTCTGCTCCTCCTTCAATTCCTACCACTCGCAAGATGGACTATGTCGTGGTTCCAGGCATGGATACTGGTTCTCCTGCCTTCCTTAGGTTGATGGCTTTGAACTCGAAGCGCGCTCGCGCTGAGAAGGATCTGCCTCCTATTGACACTGGTTCCACTATTTCGCGAACTGCTCATCGTCTTGTCCCCGATGGTGGCTTGCTCAAGTATAGTAAGTCGTTTCTCTTATTCACTTCTTGTCACTTTTCTAACTTCTCGAAGTCGATGACAGGGCTATTTCCAACGAGTTTATCTCTTTGGTCCTCACTAAGACTCATGATGCGATCGCGAACTTCACTGAGCGTGCTCAGGAAGAAGATTCTCTTCGTCGTGCCATTAGCGAGACTCATTTGGAGATGGTTTCTGTCATCCACAAGCTCCACATCTTCGCGAACTATTGGGAGATCCTCAACAAGGAATATGCTGCCCTCAAGTCCTCTTTGGCTTCCTTCTGCTCTGAGAAGGCTCCCGAAGTTCCTGAAGCTCCCGAAATCATTCCTCTCTATCCCGCCATCGAGATCTAGGATGTATACCCTCAAATACATCTTTCTTTAACCTTTCTGAACTCTTAACTTGTCATCTTTCATCTTCTCGAACTCCTCTTTACTAATACAGAAAACAGTAGCTACTTTTGCATTAGCACCTCTGTAATCGCATAGTACTCTCTTAAGTCTACCTTCTTTTTTTAAAACTGCCCCTGTTTTTGAGTTTTTCTATGCCTTGAAGGCTGATTCCAAAGGTAATCCGTGAAAAATATAGTTTGCGAAGCGTACTTCTCTCCCCCCAACTTAAAAGAAATGCTGTCCTCAGCACCTTTACTCATTCGTAATTCGTGAACTTTCAGGCATGCCTCTGAACGCTAAGTCTTCCATGTCACCATCGTCCTTTGAGTCTCTCATCTCACGAAGAGACTTCACTGATATGTCAATAAATTCATGAACGTTGGGAGGGAGCTCGATCCTCTTTCTGGCGTGGTAAGGGATTACTCTGAAAGCTGCTGAAGGCAACTGTAACACTGTGCCATCCAATTCAGCCAAGATATAAGCACCTCCCCTATTCCTTGACACCACTACTAAGGGACCAAGATACCTAGGTTTCATCTTCTTATCTAGGCTTTTCTCGATGCTTGTATTCCTGAGCAGAACCAAATCACCCCTCTTGAAGCAATAGTCCTTGATTACTGCAGCATGCTCTTTTTCGTACTTCGCGACCCGATCACGTTTCTCCTTGTCCACTTTACTTCTCATTTCCTCAACTAGATCACGATGCTTCGCTAAGGCTTTGGCTCGCTGGCCGATGAGTTCCTTGGTTGTAAGGGGACCGCTAGGTGGTTCCACTAACCAGGTGGCTTCCTGAATGTCGAGAGGTACCACTGGTTCAGCTCCAGTTACAATAAAGAACGGAGATGTTGAGTATTATTATGTCGATGCTCTCATCACTCCAGTATTTCATCATCTGTTTCACAAACTCCTATTATTTACTCCACAGACTTTTAGTATATATAGTACCTACTGTATCTACTTACAACAAGGCTTCATTCAATCATGTCCCTTGAATAGTCCTCTCCCGTCGCTCTCGTCGTCGTCGCCGACACTTCCATCAGTCTCAGTGGTCCATTTTTGTCAGTTATGAGCCCCGGCGCTAATGCCGTCAACTCTATCGACTGCTGTTCTGCGGTCACGACTACACCATTCATCAAGGGCACGGCCAATCACTATTCAAGGCAACTAGCCTCCGCGGTTACTGTCCCAACCGCGTTACAAATCCAGTCGTATTCACCAAACCCGTTATCGAATCGACAATCCATTTCTGTTATGCCCCTTTTATTACGACACGTCAAGACGCTCAGAAGCTTACCTTCGACGGCAACCAATCAAGGGAACACAGACACCACCATCACCATTATCATTCTCATTCGCCAACCTCGATATCACTTTCCTCCTTATCCCAGCTTCTGCATCTTATAGTTTTGATGTTGCTCAATCCAGGAAGATCGGAGTTCTCTTGTTTTGCCAAGACGGTATTTGGAGGTGATGCACGCATCGAGGGGGAGTGTTGAGTATTATTATGTCGATGCTCTCATCACTCCAGTATTTCATCATCTGTTTCACAAACTCCTATTATTTACTCCACAGACTTTTAGTATATATACTCGTGGTTACCAAAAGTGTCCGCCAATTTTCCCACACTACAACACTGGGGGTTTTCTTTCAGGAAGCATATCTCTTGAACCAATGCAATATGGACTTTGGAATCTCACAGGGACCTACACCAGGCTATGTTGAACTGCATTCGTCAACGAAGTTGGCCATTACTCGAAGTTGTGCTCAAAAAACAGTAAATGAAGGCGACATGTCCTTTTCATATTACATAATATGTGGCGGTTACTTTTGGTGACCACGAGTAGTACCTACTGTATCTACTTACAACAAGGCTTCATTCAATCATGTCCCTTGAATAGTCCTCTCCCGTCGCTCTCGTCGTCGTCGCCGACACTTCCATCAGTCTCAGCGGTCCATTTTTGTCAGGAGAAACACCAAAGCGTCTTCGCGAAGTGATCCGGTCCGCCCATAACACATGAGGGAAGTACCAGAACCACTGACTCGTCTTTGCCCCTGTGGCCTTGAACAACATGTCCCAAAGATCATAGTGAGGCCTCTCTATCCGCCCATTGGCTTGAGAGTTATAGGGTGAAATCTTAATCCCTTTAATACCATATTTCTTTGTGAGCCACGCCGTTGCCTTCTCGAAGGACCCTCCATTGTCTGTTACGATTTCTCGCATGCAACCCCAGCGCGTTATTATTTCAAGCAGCCATGCCCCAATTGCCGCACCGTTGTCTTCGCGAAGTGGTCTGCCTTCTGCCCAGCTCGTCAATGCACAACGACCATGGACTATATACTTGCAGCCATTACTAGCGGGCGTCATGTGTAAGACATCTGCATGCAACACTTGGAAAATTGAAGGGGTCTCTGTAACTCGTGGCGGGATCTTCAGGAGCATTTTTGTACGCAACTGGCATACATGACATGTTCTGCAATACCAGGCGATGTCTCCCTCTAAGTCCGGCCACCAGAACCACTTTGCTAAGAACTGAGTCGTCGCCCAAGCTCCTCTGTGTCCCAATGCATCATGAGCAGATCTCATCATGTACATCCTGTGTTCCTTTGCGACTACGATCTGAGGGAAACCAGCTTGTCGACGATACAACTTATTTTCCTTTTCGTAGAAATGGCTACATTCACGAACCCACTTCCCAAAGTCCTTGGGTTCAATTCCCTCAGGTCTTGAGAGCGGCCCTTGCAACCACTTCTGTATCTTAGGAAGTCGTTCATCCAACTTTCTGGCCCAGTTTGCCCTTCTCTCCTCATCGTACTCTTCAATAGTGTCCGGGTCTTCCTTTAGACTCAGGTCTGGAAGCATCTCGACGTTCACCATTTGTTGTCTTTCAGTCTTCTCCACTTCTCGAACTCTGCTCTCCAAGATCAAGAGTTGTGAAAGTTCATTGTCAAAGAGTTCTAATTCGAGGTCTCTTTGCGAAGCTAGTGACGTCTGAGCATAACCTCCTCTTGTGTCTATTTCTCTCTTAAACTCTTCAAAGTCCAAAGGCTCAGGATCCTCTTTGTGAGGCTTGGTATATCCTCTGAGACCGTCATGATCCTCATAGGAGTGGTCCCAAGGTTTTGGATCTGGATCTCCTGGCTGCTTTGTCCTTCGCGAAAGACCATCTGCTGCAAAGGTCTTTCCTGCTACATGTCTCAACTCGAAATGATACATCAAAATCTGCTCTATCCATCTGTTGATMGTACAGTTGGGTCCATCTTCAGGRTTATTAAGCATCCCCTTAATGTACTGAGCATCCGTCTCCACTACCAATCGTCGACAGCCGATCAACCAATATTTGTTTTCATCAAGAGCACGCATCAAACCGAAGAGTTCGCGTTTCGGTTGTGAGTAACGAGCTTCGCGAGGTGTCAGCAGGGTTGACCCGAAACGAGCGTACCACCACTTCTTGAAGTCCTCGGCGTCTTGTTGGCTGATATACCATCCGATGGCAATATAGGAGGTATCTACTGAGAGTTTAATCTCAGTATCGATGTCATAATCGAGCGATCGCAAGCATGGCGCCTCGCGAACCGCTTTCTTCAAGTCCTCCATCGCTAACTCTTGTTCCTCTTCCCATTTGAAGTGTGTTTCTTTTCGTGTCAAACGTTGAATGGGTTCTGCCCGCTTCGCAAAGTCTTTAATAAAGATTCGGAAGGTTCCAATGGTTCCTAAGAAGGATCTCACATCGGACACAGACATACATGGTCCCCATCGTTGTATGACTTCAACACGTTCGGGAATTGGCTTCCTTCCTTCGTAAGTGCATAAGTGGCCTACCACTACAAACTCTTCCGCGCAAAGAACCGATTTCTTTCCTGAAAAGGTTCCTCCACAATACTTCATGCGCTGGACCACTCGATTCAAGTTCTCGAAGTGTTCCCAGACAAATCTTCGGATTCCTGAATTCTCTGGAATCGTCTCATAACCACCATCCTTGGTTTCATACCGACTCCTCGGTCCTCCAACTGGTACATCATCGAGAAACGGCCAAGTTACTTCGGGAATCTCTGGCTGCAAAATGTGGGTAACATCGTCATGAAAAATGGGTACTGAATTGGTCCATCCCATCGGTAAAGTCACGAGTCTCATAGCGCCAAAAGGCGTCTGAAAAGTCGTTAAGTCTCGAGACTCAGGAGCTAGAAGTCGCTCATCATAGCCGACATATAAATCTAGACATCCTCCGCATGCGCGACCCGCAAATTTAGCAGCCAAGTCCTCCGTAGCGGGTGGAACTCCTGAATGCGCAATAGTGACCTTGTTTAGAGGTTCGAGACTATGCACAATTCGCAAACTTTCGCCATCTTTCTTCAACACGCAGAACCATCTCGATCTATAGGAAGAATTCGAGGGTTCATAGACTCCAGCCTCAATCTTGTTTCTGATCAACTCGCAAATTCTGTCATAAAGTCCAGGTGGTACTGGCCTATTCTTAAGTACCCAAGGAACGTGCGCGACCGTTGGGATAACAATAGGGGGAAAGTATTCGGGTTTGAAACTCCCTCTTTCTGTATCATCCCAAGCGAAGGCTGTATTATGGATGCCTACAAATTCGTGAAGTAGCTTTCTTTCTTCAGGCCACAAGAAGGGGCCTTGATGAAGTTTGTCCATCGCTTTCTTACGCTCTTCTGTGTATCTTCCAGTGGGTACAAACTCCTGGGGGTGCGTCGGTAGCTTCGGAAGATCAGCCAAAGGATCACCCTGGATCTCGCGAACTATTCTGAACTTTTCATCGAGGTTCCCGAGCACTGGCTTCACTTTATCCGCCACCTTCTTGTACTTAGTCCCAGTAGAGACGCCTTTCATCTTTGCCTTCGCCNTTTTTATCCTGAGACGAGCCGGTTGGGGCAGTGTTAGGACTAGCCTCTTGCTGCTGGAAGACTACGGTTGGGTCCGCGACCTCTTCTCGAACTTCACGAAGATACGTTTGTAAGCGCGAACTCGCTAACTTCTTCTCCTCTGTGTCTAACTCCATTCCTTGCATCGCCATCTGAACATACGCTAACTGCAACTCTTTTTGTGTAAATGTATGATTTTCTGCTGTAAACATGTGGGTAAAGGACATCTCGCCTGTTACTTCATCTCGCTCGAGGACGAGTCCCACTTCTCCTTGATCCTCGCGAATCAAATCCTCGAGGCTCAAAAATTTCGCTCCTCCTGATTCCATAGTTCTTTTTGTATGTGAGGTGGCGGTTTTCCCTTCGCGAACGTAGGAATAGTAAGCCGTTTGCCAGTATTGGGGTCCTTCAAGGTTAAGAACTGATCCCCGTTGGTCTTGTTCGAGACTTCGCTACTCATCGCGACGTCGAAAGGTCGACCCAGCAAAACGCTGTAAGCAGGTCGTCGAATGATATGTAATTGAATGTAGGCCAACACGCCTCCAAAATCAAACTCGACGTTCTTCGCGAGGCCCAGCGTCTTCTCGACAGTCCGATTTGCTGACTGGAGATGGATGACGATATCTGGGTCCCATGCAATGCCTAAGTTTCGAGCCACATCCGCATCCATCGAGCAAATTTGCGATCCGGTATCTAGAAGTACTTCTGCTCGCGCAGATTTATGGATCAACGGGAATACTGTTCTAAGAGCAACAGATTCTCGAGCTACAAGAATAGGACGGGGCTCTTCTCCATCAGCAAGCGAATGAAGATATTGCTCAACTGGGTCTGTCATCACGAACGCGCCATCTGGAATTCCGGGCAAGTCTTTAGCACAAAAGACTTCGGCACGAGGCAAGTCCTCCAACTGCACAAAAGTGTTCACGACAACTGGTTCAGGTTCCGGATCAAGTTCCTGAACTTCAGTCTCTTCTTCGCGAATCTCGTCGCTGTCTAAGAGGTTCAAGAATTGAACAATCTTTTCCTCTTGACTTTGTGAGACCAGATCTATGAGTGAAATAATCTGGTACTCCAAGTCCGACGCTTTTCCCTCTTCACGAGCTACTTTTCTGCGTGTGATCAACTTCTTTAAGTACTCCCTGGCAGGAGCAGAAACACTAGCTAGATCTTTCAAGCTCGTAGTGAACTTGGTATTGATCAGCTCCTCTACAATTCTTCTCAAGGCTTCCTCATCTTCAATAGGTGCACGATTTCGATATGATTGGTTTTTCTCGAGTACAGGAAGGGGACTTGAAGTAGGCCTAGTGGTCCTGGCCTCTTCACGAAGTTGTTCTCCAAAAGGAGCGAGCGGTTTAGTTCTCAGCGGCGGCACCATGACGAAGGGTCTTTCTGGTAACTTCTTCTTGGGCTGCTCCACTACCGGCTCTCTGAAACGGACTCCTTTCGTAGACTTCTCAATTGTCTCCCCCACAGACTCTTTTCTCGTTTGCTTCTCGACGATTTCTTCTTCTTCAGACTCACTTTCTATGTTTACAGGGTTGGGTTTTCTCCGAGTGGCCTCCGGAACCTGCTTGCCGCGACCAACCGGGGTTTTTCGCGCGGCAGAGGTATCCTTCCTCAGTCCTCTTGAAAATCCTCATCGAAAGAGCTAGGAGTGGTTCGTGTAGCAACRAACTGGCTCCTCCCCTTGAGGTCATCCAAAGTCTCCACCATCTGAGACATTACCCTGCTCATACGTTCTTGTTCGCGACGAATTTGATTTAAACCAGAGTCGCGCTCCGGCTCCTGATTTTGGACGAACTGTTGCATCTGAGGTGGCAAAGGCGTTTGCGAAGACGATGGTTTGTTTGCGAGGCTCTCGATAGCCGCCTGCAATTGTCGGAACTCTTCACGAGTCACCGATTCCACCTCCGGGGCATAGTTATAATTGAACTGCTGCCTGGAATATTCGTCTTCATCATACATCCCTTGCATATTCTGCACTGCTCCAGTCACATATTTGTCCACATATTCGCGCATGCTTTCTTTCTCATTCTGAACGAGGCGCCTTCCATCAGAAGTGAATAGGCCTTCCGGTCTGACTTGAATTTTGCCAGCTTGCAAATGAGCATCGCGAGCCAAACAGTTATTCAGGTAGTGACCTGGTTGGTTGCAATAGTAACAAATTGGAGTTCGCGAACTTTGGTTCATCATGGGCGGCGGTGGAGGCCTCTGAGGACGACTCTGCTGATTTAGCGAGAAGTTGTGTGGATTCCTCAGCATGATGTCCATCTTGTCCTTGGTATTCCTCACTTCATCAAAGAAACGTTCGTTCTTATGATCGTACTCGTTGAACTTCTCGTTCAACATCGAATGGAAACGCTGCAATAAGCGATCTTCGTCAAGTTCCTTCTTGACGACAGGAGGTGCACTTTCTTTAGGGACGGAAGGTCCAGATGGAGCTTCCGGAACTGTAGCTCGGTTCGTGAAGGAAAAAGGCTTGGGCAGAACGCTCCCAAGTTGCCTCTCGAAGTTGAATCCATCGGAAAACTGCTTTCTCACATTCGCGAGGTGCTCTGCTTTCTCTAGGTACTTGCCCCACTTCAAGGGTTCCGTTCCCCGAACTAAGTCCTTTTCTTTGTCATTCCCATTCTCAAGCGCCAAAGCTTCGAGAACTTGATCGCGGAAATCCTCATCAAGAGTGCCTAGGTATAATTCGGCTAACTCTCGATTGCTCACAATCGTGTTCTCTAACTTCCCCGCCTCATGCCTGAACTTCAGATGGAATTCGATCAACGAATCGTAATGTTTTCGCTTAGTACCCACATAAGGTACACAAACGATCCTCAGGTGTGAGATATCACCCTTGGCTTGTCTTAAGGCTTCAGGATGGAATCCGAGAACTTGGCTTTTGAACTGTTCATAAGTCCCAGTCTTGTATTTGTCCATCTGAATCCAGACTTGTCTCTCTGTGTAAGTAAGGTAGTAGCACAAAATCTTCTTCCTGATCCTGTCTGTCTCTACTTTGTTCTGTGCCATTACTTCCTCACATTCTTGAATGTAATCCAAGATTCGCGACTTCTCGTAGCGCGGACGATTCAATGCATAGTTGGGAGGGAACTGCTTGCCTGTTGGCATGCTCTCGAGTCCATCTCCTACCATGATCTCGGGGTCTAGAATCTCAGCCATTTCTTCGAAGCGAACTGGCCTTCGTGAAGTTCTAGTTCTTTCTTTTCTGTGGGGCCGAGAGCTCGTGGTCTCTTGGCTTGGTCTCTCTTGTTCTACTGAACGGATACTTGAGGTAAGATTGTGGGCAATCTCCTCGATTTCGTCTAACGAAGTTGATAGGTTATCTGCGCTTTGTAGGGCGCGTTCTGCTGTCTCTTTAAGCGCACGCTTAACTGAATGAATGTCTCTGGGATACACAGTAGGGATGCCAGGCGATAGTCCTGCCCTTCGAGAATTAGCTGTACTTCTTCCTTGAGTTCTCGAAGTAAAATGATCGACTTCTAGAGACTCAGAACGGTGATCTGAAGTTGTAGCTTCTTCTCGTCGCTTTCCTTTCTGTTTCTTTACGAGATCACTCGCTTTGAGAGGCGGAATGATGACTTTTCGCACTTCGCGAACTGAATGATAGTCTTATTAAGACTGGGTGGCGCAAAGGCAAGTCGTAGAGACAATAAAACCGAAGTCAATTGATCCTTTAAGACTCCCCCTCGCGGTGGGCTCCAATAGATGATGTGCAGGTAGCGAACTAGGGCTCTCTAACCAACAAAACTATAGAACTCAAACACACACACAACCACAACAACACAACACACCAAATACCTTCGTGAAGATAAAGGCGGGCAAGGGGTATAGGTAAAAGCTCTAAGTCGAGTCGACAGAGGCTTCTAGAACTCTTCTTGTACAATCGCAAGTTCGAGGGGGAGCTAAGGCTCATCCAGCAACGATAGAAATGCTTCACGAAGTGACTTCGCTAACACACGATAGGGTTCGAGATACGACGGATAACTTCGCGAACAGAGAACACGGTCTCGAGCAACTTTAACGCAAGAACGATTCGATAATATGCAAGCGACACAACTCTGATTGACTTTGCGAACTTAAACACCCTTTCTCGATAACAGATGACTCTCGTAGATTCCTGGGAACACGGTCCCGACGCGAAATACAAACGCTAGCTACCCGCTAATCATRATACAAGTAAAACAGAGACRTATATATATGTAATTAATGTTTGGCAAACAGACAGAGAAACAAACAGATGACAGAGACGGAGAGAGATAAGAAACACGATCATATGAGGGTATCGAAGGCCGAGAGTTGAGTCTCGAACCATAGAACACAGTCCAGGCGCTTCGCGAACCTGTTCTGGACGCGGCTGTTATCAAGCCCGCATGGATATTCACCGAGGATTGCTTCCGGAGAGCGCGCCCTTCCGTTCGCGCACCTAATCCGACGAATTGATCCGACTTTTGGGTGCTTGGCTCCACCAAGCCACACTGCTTCACTACTCTGCTGACTCTTTCCTTCTCTTGGCTAGGGACAGGCTGACTGAGCTTCGGGTTGCTGACCCTATATGCTTTAGTCGTGCCTTCCGGTTTCCCGTTCGGGTTCATGAACATCGGACGATCCTTCCGAAGCCGAATCAATTAACGTTGATACCTCCCAAAAGAGTAAGGTCAGCGCTTGTTGGCTTAGCGGATCGACAATCAGGTTCTCAAAGCTGTCGGCTACTTCATGAAGACTTCTGCTTAGCGATGTCAGGGCGAATTCCCTTTGTAGTACGCATAACTCCCTCCGATATCGTCCCTCGCCAGGTCAGGCATATCAGATAGCTTCGATTCTTGTTATAGTTGTTTCGGATACGTTCACGAGGTCTTCACGAACTTAAAGTACCATCGTTGAACCGTCGTACTTGACTTTATTATCTCGTCTGGGGAGTCTGCTTAGTTGGCAGTCAGGGAAAACTCCAACTCTATCGTTTCCCAACTTCATGAAGATCTTTCTTATTTATAAGTCCATTCGTGAAGAACATGAACAAGTTCGCGAATTTTGTAGGGTGTTCGCGCAGACGGCGCATCATCTCCTCCCGACTTAAGATCTTCACTGTCCTCAGTGAACAGTGTGTCTGACATCGATCCACTTTAATCTTTTTACTTGGCAAGCCACCGACGGCCTTCTATTGCTCCCGCTCTCGAGAGGATCATCACTCCGCCGTTTTCTGTCTCGAAAAGGCAATCGCGCCTGGCACCATCAAAATGACTTAGCCGTTGAGGTTATTACGTCTAGCCGTTCTCTTTCGATCGATCGTAAAAGTTTAAAGCTATTCAGTTCTACCGGGGTCCCCCAACTGAATGTCTTTGTCATAAAACTTCTTTCCAAGCTTCCAAGCTGTCTTCCGCTGTTCTTAAGACTCCACGGTGGCGCCGGAGTTCGAAAAATTCCTTTCTTTCCTCCCCTGCTTCTCTCTCTCGCTATGCCTAAACCCGACGATATTTACGCGCAATTCCACGCAGTCATGAAGCCCATCAAGGTGTGGGTTGCTGGGGAGTCCCCCGGGGAGCTTAAGAGCCCCGGTCTCTTCATTACCCAGGTGCTTCAGCTCGTGGTACGTTTCCCTTCTCTTTCGATGTTTGCGTCCCTTTTTACCTCATCCCTCGCCCCTTCTACTCAGACGTGGATGCACAGTTCCAAGGCTAACGATATCCTCGAATACCCTGCCGCTCAAGCCCTGTGTTCCTGGGTGGGCAACATTCTTTCTCAAAATTACTTCCTGGCTCTCGCTATGCAACCTGCCGACGTAATGGCGGTCCTCACCAACTTGGACACCGCCCTTCCCGAAGTACTCCCYGACCTGGACACAGTCCCTCCCAACCTTCAAGCCCATCTGCGACTCAAGGAAGAGGCCAAAAAGCCTAAGAAGGTCGTTCCTAGACCGGTCAAAAAGGTCTCAGAACAGGGTTCGCGAGTTTTCACTTTATCCGGCCTCCCTACTTCCCGGTGGCTTCATGAAGCTGATGCCCCCATATTTGACCTTYGTCTAGCCAAAGACTCATCTTCGAGAGGCACCAAGGCCGCTCCTGAAACGTCCAAAGTCGTCCCTAAGAAGCGCGCTCGACCCGACGGTTCCCCAGCCCCAGTCAAGGTGGAAAAGGGTGAACCACTCCCTAAGGTGTGTCTTCCGTGCTTCTTGGCTTCGCGAACTTGATCTTTTAAATTCTTCAACAGGCTAAGCGNCCCTCGCAATGTCTCTCCTGAAGCGTCCCGCCCTTTACGTACTCGCAGCAAACGTCTTCCTTCCCCTTCCAAAGCGTCCAAGGCCAAAGGGAAGCAGCGGGCCGTTTCTCTTTCTGAGTCCGGGGCCGACTCCGACCTAGAGAGTGAAGGCAACGCCTCCGGCAACGAAAGAGAAATCCTAGAAGTCATCTCCGCTGCCGCCGACCCTTCCTTTGTCGCGCTGGACGATGATGATGATGTCGACCAACTCGTTTCCTCTCCTCACGAAGACCCGCCTCCTAAAAAGCTGACTGCCAAGCGTCAGGGTAGGAAGGTTTCTTCTGCGCCTGTCATCGTCGACGAAGACGAAGAGGGGCCATCTTCTCCTAGGACTCCTACCCCCAAACCAACTGCGCGTGCAAAACCTAAACCAGTCGTTGAAATTCCGGTCGTTCCCTCCTCTTCTCATTCCATCAAGACAGCCATTCCTYGCGAAGACCGTACCCTCCCCGCGCGCGCCATTCGCGTCTACGAAGCCCTGGCTCCGCCTTCCGTGTTTCTGGCCGACCCAGAGGCCGCTACCCTTCTGGTTACGCGCCCTGAGCTTGCCGAACCCGTTCGTGACCCGGCTTCATCTCTCTTTCCTTCTTYCTTACTCATTTCTTTGGGTTCTCTTAGCTCCGTTTCCCCTGTCGCAACCGCGTTTGCTTGACTGACCCTACCAAGTGTGTTCCGCACTYGGGTAAGTCAGGCAAGTGCGTCCCGTGTCAGAAAGGGAAAACCATCTGCTCCTGGTGTCGCAACAAAGGAGAAACCGTTCTTCACGAACAACTTCGTGGCTACTGGGACCTTTCCCATGGCCCTTCGAACGCTAGCTGTGCGTCTAACGCTTTCTGCTCCTTCATGAACTTTGTTACTGACTTCACGAAGACATGAATAACCTCTACCACGAAATGCGTCATCACTGGGAGGCCTATAGAACGTTCCAAGCTCTCGCGACCCAGAAGGCTACGCTTTTCGAGTCCTCACGGCGCTTCATTGCGAGCTATGTCGAGACTCTCCAGGCCAACCAGGACCCGTTCGTCGAGCGGTTGGTCGACAAAATTACTTTGGCTAAGCTCATCGCCGAGTTCCCCAACGTCGCGTACGAACCCAAGGCCCGTGTGGCTTCCACCATGCAGTACCTCGACCTTCCTCCTCCTCCGGAGGTGCTTCCTGAAGTTGCTGAGGCCTCGTCAACCTTGGGCTCGCCCTTCGCACCTATTCCRGGCATCGACATCCTTCGCCGCGGGGCCCAARGCCTGAATACGCTTCATCAAACCCCGGGGGCAGGCAGTTCCTCTTKCATTCTTCGTCCAGCCTTCCCTTCGCCCCTCAATCCTCTCGTTGCTTCGTCTTCACCCAAGCCGCTCGCATCCCCTACTCCTATCGACACTATCGAACCCCCTCCCAGCACTCCTTCCGCTCTTCCTCCAACTTCGTGAACATCGTCAACGCGCTAGAAGGGGCTTGGGTTGGGTTAGGTAGGATTTGCAGGTGCTGTCTTTCACCGTCGAGACTCCGGGTGAGCTCAATGGTGTCTGGGCGCGTCTGTCACTTCCTTCCACAGGGTAGGGTCCCCCTTTCATACTTTCATCTCCTTCGTCATCTTGGACTGCTTGCACTTTGTTCATGAACCCTTCTTTCCCTTCTTGAACTTCCTTGGGACTTCGTGAAGCCTCTCTTATTGCATCGTCGTCATCTTTTCTTGCCCTCTTGTCCTCTTTTCTGTGTACATGATCGTCGACGCGAACTACTCCTACCTTCCTACCCTGTRCTCTTCTATTTGTCAGGTAGCGTAGTTTCCTGCAGTTCGGCCTACAACTCATCCAGTCACACCTCCGCGCATTCGCATAATACTCGTCTCCCTTCGATTCTTATACAGTAGCATTCCACCCATGTACCACTAGTTCTCAGTCAGTTAATCAGACCCCCGCCCTTGTGCACCCCCAAATGACCTGAGTATCAATCCAAATCACTAAGTTTACACTCTCGGCCTCCTTCATGAAGCTCTCAGATGCTCGGTCTAAATCCCCGAAATCAAGATCTCGCCAAGTCCCTTCTTCGTGAACCGCGTGAGTATGTTTGATGGACACATGTGCAGATCTTTCATCACCATCAGCTGTTCGCTAAGTAAAGTGACCGCATTTCACGAATGGGGTAGTCTCTTCGTGAACAGCCAATCTTATCTCGTCCTGAGTTTTGAGAAATAAGCCGGAGAGGAATTATAGCTAATTCTCTCYTGAAATCATGCGATATCTCGGAATAATGCTCGGAATGCTTCACGAAGGTCCGTGCGCCGTTGCCTGAGATAAAAGCTCGACTTCACGAACTCATTTCTTCCTCATTCCCGCTCTTTCTTTTTACTCCTGCTATGCCTCCTAAGAAAACCTCTCCTCCCCTCGATCCCGACGCTGTCTTTCTCGACTTTGCCAGCCAAGAAGCTGTGCTTCTCAAGGTTATTGTTGAAGAAGCTAAGAAGTTGGTCGATATTCGCAAGGCGGCAGTTCCTGAGCTTGAAGCTACTGGGGCTGTCTCTAAAGCAACTCTCCTTCTCATGAGGTCTGCCATCCGCGCCGTGGTTCTTCTCCTTGAGGTACTCCTCATCCCTTCTCGCTTCCCTCTTGCTCTAATTACTTCACGACCTAGGATTGGGAGCCTAAGGCGATCGCTATCCTTCGGACCAACCCCGCTTTCGTTTCTTTCGTTCGGCAAGCTGCAGCTGTGCTTTTTACCCACCAAAATTGGTGTGGTGAGAACTCTGTTGGCTTTCCTAGCGATATAGCTCATCCTGTGCTCTCTTTGGCTACTGAGTTTAAGAACGAGAACAAAGCTCGTCGTGGTCAGGGCAATGGTTCGTCCTTTCGTCTTTTCTTCACTTCTTGATACTGATTATTCACTTCGTGAACCGTTTTACAGCTTCTGGTATTATCATCGAAATCTCTGATAGTTCCAGTTCTGACTCTTCTTCTGGAGGCGCCCCATCTACTACCGACAACTCCGTAGTGGACGCCGATATAACTATGTCGGAGCCAACTCCTTCTAAAGGTCGTGGCAAGGTTCGTGAACTTTGTTTCATAACTTCACAACTCTTTATCAACTTGTTCCTCACTTGGTATCTCAGGGGAAGGCTGCTATTCGCGCTTCTGCTCCTCCTTCAATTCCTACTACTCGCAAGATGGACTATGTCGCGGTTCCAGGCATGGACACTGGTTCTCCTGCCTTCCTTAGGTCGATGGCTTTGAACTCGAAGCGCGCTCGCGCTGAGAAGGATCTGCCTCCTATCGACACTGGTTCCACCATTTCGCGAACTGCTCATCGTCTTTTCCCCGATGGTGGCTTGCTCGAGTATAGTAAGTCGTTTCTCTTATTAACTTCTTATCACTTTTCTAACTTCTCGAAGTCGATGACAGGGCTATTTCCAACGAGTTTATCTCTTTGGTCCTCGCTAAGACTCATGGTGCGATCGCGAACTTCACTGAGCGTGCTCAGGAGGAAGATTCCCTTCGTCGTGCCATTAGCGAGACTCGTTTGGAGATGGTTTCCGTTATCCACAAGCTCCACATCTTCGCGAACTATTGGGAGATCCTCAACAAGGAATATGCGGCCCTCAAGTCCTCTTTGGCTACCTTCTGTTCTGAGAAGGCTCCCGAAGTTCCTGAAGCTCCCGAAATCATTCCTCTCGATCCCGCCATCGAGATCTAGGATATATACCCTCGAATGCGTCTTTCTTTAACTTTTCTGAACTCTTAACTTGTCGTCCTTCATCTTCTCGAACTCCTCTTTACTAATACGGAAAACAGTAGCTACTTTTGCCTTAGCACCTCTGTAATCGCATAGTACTCTCTTAAGTCTACCTTCTTTTTAAAACTGCCCCTGTTTTTGAGCTTTTCTATGCCTTGAAGGCTGATTCCAAAGGTAATCCGCGAAAAATCTAGTTCGCGAAGCGTACTTCTCTCCCCCCTACTTAAAAGAAATGCTGTCCTCAGCACCTTTACTCATTCGTAGTTCGCGAACTTTCAGGCATGCCTCTGAACGCTAAGTCTTCCATGTCTCCCTCGTCCCTTGACTCTCTCATCTCACGAAGAGACTTCACCGATATGTCAATGAATTCGTGAACATTGGGAGGGAGCTCGATCCTCTTTCTGGCGTGGTAAGGGATTACTCTGAAAGCTGCTGAAGGCGACTGTAACACTGTGCCATCCAATTCAGCCAAAATATAAGCACCTCCCCTATTCCTTGACACCACTACTAAGGGACCAAGATACCTAGGTTTCATCTTCTTATCCAGGCTTTTCTCGATGCTCGTATTCCTGAGCAAAACCAAATCACCCCTCTTGAAGCGATAGTCTTTGATTACTGCAGAATGCTCTTTCTCGTACTTCGCAACCCTATCACGTTTCTCCTTGTCCACTTTACTTCTCATTTCCTCAACTAGGTCACGATGCTTCGCTAAGGCCTTGGCTCGTTGGCCAATGAGTTCCTCGGTTGTAAGGGGACCGCTAGGTGGTTCTACTAACCAAGTGGCTTCCTGAATGTCTAGAGGCACCACTGGTTCAGCTCCTGTTACAATAAAGAACGGAGAAACACCAAAGCGTCTTCGCGACGTGATTCGGTCCGCCCATAACACATGAGGGAAGTACCAGAACCACTGACTCGTCTTTGCCCCTGTGGCTTTGAACAACATGTCCCGAAGATCATAGTGAGGCCTCTCTATCCGCCCGTTGGCCTGAGAGTTATAGGGCGAAATCTTAATCCCCTTGATACCATATTTCTTCGTGAGCCACGCTGTCGCCTTCTCGAAGGACCCCCCATTGTCCGTTACAATCTCTCGCATGCAACCCCAGCGCGTTATTACTTCAAGCAGCCATGCCCCAATTGCCGCACCGTTGTCTTCGCGAAGTGGTCTGCCTTCTGCCCAGCTCGTCAATGCACAACGACCATGGACTATATATTTGCAGCCATTACTAGCGGGCGTCATGTGTAAGACATCTGCGTGCAACACTTGGAAAATCGAAGGAGTCTCTGTAACTCGTGGCGGAATCTTCAGGAGCATTTTTGTACGCAACTGGCATACATGACATGTTCTGCAGTACCAAGCGACGTCTCCTTCTAAGTCCGGCCACCAGAACCGCTTCGCTAAGAACTGAGTCGTCGCCCAAGCTCCTCTGTGTCCCAATGCATCGTGAGCAGATCTCATCATGTACATCCTGTGTTCCTTCGCGACTACGATCTGAGGGAAACCAGCTTGTCGACGATACAACTTATTGTCCTTTTCGTAGAAATGGCTACATTCGCGAACCCACTTCCCGAAGTCCTTAGGTTCAATTCCTTCAGGTCTCGAGAGCGGCCCTTGCAACCACTTCTGTATTTTAGGAAGTCGTTCATCCAACTTTCTGGCCCAGTTTGCCCTTCTCTCCTCATCGTACTCTTCACTAGCGTCCGGGTCTTCCTTTAGACTTAGGTCTGGAAGCATCTCGACGTTCACCATTTGTTGTCTTTCAGTCTTCTCCGCTTCTCGAACTCTGCTCTCCAAGATCAAGAGTTGCGAAAGTTCATTGTCAAAGAGTTCTAATTCGAGGTCTCTTCGCGAAGCTAGTGACGTCTGAGCATAACCTCCTCTCGTGTCTATTTCTCTCTTAAATTCTTCAAAGTCCAAAGGCTCAGGATCCTCTTCGTGNAGGTTTGGTATATCCTCTGAGACCGTCATGGATCTCATAGGAGTGGTCCCAAGGTTTTGGATCTGGATCTCCCGGCTGCTTTGTCCTTCGTGAAAGACCATCTGCTGCAAAGGTCTTTCCTGCCACATGCCTCAACTCAAATGATACATCAAAATCTGCTCTATCCATCTGTTGATTGTACAGTTGGTCCATCTTCAGGGTTATTAAGCATCCCCTTAATGTACTGAGCATCCGTCTTCACTACCAATCGTCGACAGCCGATCAACCAATATTTGTTTTCATCAAGAGCACGCATCAAACCAAAGAGTTCGCGTTTTGGTTGTGAATAACGAGCCTCGCGAGGCGTCAGCAGGGTTGACCCGAAACGAGCGTACCACCACTTCTTGAAGTCCTCGGCGTCTTGTTGGCTGATATACCATCCGATAGCAATATAGGAAGTATCTACCGAGAGTTTAATCTCAGTATCGATGTCATAATCGAGCGATCGCAAGCACGGCGCTTCGCGAACTGCTTTCTTCAAGTCCTCCATTGCTAATTCTTGTTCCTCCTCCCATTTGAAGTGTGTTTCTTTTCGTGTCAAACGCTGAATGGGTTCTGCCCGCTTCGCGAAGTCTTTAATAAAGATTCGGAAGGTTCCAATGGTTCCTAAGAAGGATCTCACATCGGACACAGACATACATGGTCCCCATCGTTGTATGACTTCAACACGTTCGGGAATTGGCTTCCTTCCTTCGTATGTGCATAGGTGGCCTACCACTACAAATTCTTCCGCGCAGAGAACCGATTTCTTTCCTGAAAAGGTTCCCCCACAATACTTCATGCGCTGGACCACTCGATTCAAGTTCTCGAAGTGTTCCCAGACAAATCTTCGGATTCCTGAATTCTCTGGAATCGTCTCATAACCACCATCCTTGGTTTCGTACCGACTCCTCGGACCTCCAACTGGTACATCATCGAGAAACGGCCAAGTTACTTCGGGAATCTCTGGCTGCAAAATGTGGGTAACATCGTCATGAAAAATAGGTACGGAATTGGTCCATCCCATCGGTAAAGTCACAAGTCTCATGGCGCCAAAAGGCGTCTGAAAAGTCGTCAAGTCTCGAGACTCAGGAGCTAGAAGTCGCTCATCGTAGCCGACATATAAATCTAGACATCCTCCGCATGCGCGACCCGCAAATTTAGCAGCTAAGTCCTCCGTAGCAGGTGGAACTCCTGAATGCGCAATAGTGACCTTGTTTAGAGGTTCAAGACTGTGCACAATTCGCAAACTCTCGCCGTCTTTCTTCAACACGCAGAACCATCTCGATCTATAGGAAGAATTCGAGGGTTCATAAACTCCAGCCCCAATCTTGTTTCTGATCAACTCGCAAATTCTGTCATAAAGTCCAGGTGGCACTGGTCTATTCTTAAGTACCCAAGGAACGTGCGCGACCGTTGGAATAACAATAGGGGGAAAGTATTCAGGTTTGAAACTCCCTCTTTCTGTATCATCCCAAGCGAAGGCCGTATTATGGATGCCCACAAATTCGTGAAGTAGTTTTCTTTCTTCAGGCCACAAAAAGGGACCTTGATGAAGTTTGTCCATCGCTTTCTTACGCTCTTCTGTGTATCTTCCAGTAGGTACAAACTCCTGGGGACTTGTTGGTAGCTTCGGGAGGTCAGCCAAAGGGTCACCCTGGATCTCGCGAACTATTCTGAACTTTTTGTCGAGGTTCCCGAGCACTGGCTTCACTTTATCCGCCACCTTCTTGTACTTAGTCCCAGTAGAGACACCTTTCATCTTTGCCTTTGCCTTTTTATCCTGAGACGAGCCGGTTGGGGCAGTGTTAGGGCTAGCCTCTTGCTGCTGGAAGACTACGGTTGGGTCCGCGACCTCTTCTCGAACTTCGCGAAGATACGTTTGTAAGCGCGAACTTGCTAACCTCTTCTCCTCTGTATCTAACTCCATTCCTTGCATTGCCATCTGGACATACGCTAACTGCAACTCTTTCTGTGTAAATGTATGGTTTTCTGCTGTAAACATGTGGGTAAAGGACATCTCGCCTGTTACTTCATCTCGCTCAAGGACGAGTCCCACTTCTCCTTGATCCTCGCGAATCAAATCCTCGAGGCTCGAAAATTTCGCTCCTCCTGATTCCAAAGTTCTTTTTGTATATGAGGCGGCGGTTTTCCCTTCGCGAACGTAGGAATAGTAAGCCGCTTGCCAGTATTGGGGTCCTTCAAAGTTAAGAACTGATCCCCATTTGTCTTGTTGGAGACTTCGCTACTCATCGCGACGTCGAAAGGTCTACCCAGCAGAACGCTGTAAGCAGGTCGTCGAATGATATGTAATTGAATGTAGGCCAACACGCCTCCAAAATCAAACTCGACGTTCTTCGCGAGGCCCAGCGTCTTCTCAACAGTCCGATTTGCTGACTGGAGATGGATGACGATATCTGGGTCCCATGCAATGCCTAAGTTCCGAGCCACATCCGCATCCATCGAGCAAATTTGAGATCCAGTATCTAGAAGTACTTCCGCTCGCGCAGATTTATGGATCAACGGGAATACTGTTCTCAGAGCAACAGATTCTCGAGCTACAAGAATAGGACGGGGCTCTTCTCCATCAGCAAGCGAATGCAGATATTGCTCAACTGGGTCTGTCATCACAAACACGCCATCTGGAATTCCCGGCAAGTCTTTAGCACAAAAGACTTCAGCGCGAGGCAAGTCCTCCAACTGCACAAAAGTGCTCACGACAACTGGTTCAGGTTCTGGATCAAGTTCCCGAACTTCAGCCTCTTTTTCGCGAAGCTCGTCAGTGTCTAAGAGGTTTAAGAACTGGACAATCTTTTCCTCTTGACTTTGTGAGACCAGATCCATGAGTGAAACGATTTGGTACTCCAAATCCGACGCTTTTCCCTCTTCGCGAGCCACCTTTCTACGTGTGATCAACTTCTTTAAGTACTCCCTGGCAGGAGCAGAAACACTAGCCAGATCTTTCAAGCTCGTAGTGAACTTGGTATTGATCAGTTCCTCTACAATCCTTCTCAACGCTTCTTCATCTTCAATAGGTGCACGATTTCGATATGATTGGTTTTTCTCGAGTACGGGAAGGGGACTTGAAGTAGGCCTAGTGGTCCTGGCCTCTTCGCAAAGTTGTTCTCCAAAAGGAGCGAGCGGTTTAGTTCTCAGCGGCGGCACCATGACGAAGGGTCTTTCTGGTAACTTCTTCTTGGGCTGCTCCACTACCGGCTCTCTGAAACGAACTCCTTTCGTAGACTTCTCAATTGTCTCCCCCACAGACTCTTTTCTCGTTTGCTTCTCGACGATTTCTTCTTCTTCAGACTCACTTTCTATATTTACAGGGTTGGGTTTTCTCCGAGTGGCCTCCGGAACCTGCTTGCTGCGACCAACCGGGGTTTTTCGCGCGGCAGAGGTATCCTTCCTCAGTCCTCTTGAAAATCCTCATCGAAAGAGCTAGGAGTGGTTCGTGTAGCAACAAACTGGCTCCTCCCCTTGAGGTCATCCAAAGTCTCCACCATCTGAGACATTACCCTGCTCATACATTCTTGTTCACGACGAATTTGATTTAAACCAGAGTCGCGCTCCGGCTCCTGATTTTGGACGAACTGTTGCGTCTGAGGTGGCAAAGGCGTTCGCAAAGACGATGGCTTGTTCGCGAGGCTCTCAATAGCAGCCTGCAATTGTCGGAACTCTTCACGAGTCACCGACTCCACCTCTGGGGCATAGTTATAGTTGAACTGCTGCCTAGAATATTCGTCCTCGTCGTACATTCCTTGCATATTCTGCACTGCTCCAGTCACATATTTGTCCACATATTCGCGCATGCTTTCTTTCTCGTTCTGAACGAGGCGCCTTCCATCAGAAGTGAATAGGCCCTCCGGTCTGACTTGAATTTTGCTGGCTTGCAGATGAGCATCGCGCGCCAAACAGTTATTCAGGTAGTGACCTGGTTGGTTACAATAGTAACAAATTGGAGTTCGCGAACTTTGGTTCATCATGGGCGGCGGTGGAGGCCTCTGAGGACGACTCTGCTGATTTAGCGAGAAGTTGTGTGGATTCCTCAGCATGATGTCCATCTTGTCCTTGGTATTCCTTACTTCATCAAAGAAACGCTCGTTCTTATGATCGTACTCGTTGAACTTCTCGTTCAACATCGAATGGAAACGCTGCAATAAGTGATCTTCATCAAGTTCCTTCTTGACGACAGGAGGTGCACTTTCTTTAGGGACGGAAGGTCCAGACGGAGCTTCCGGAACTGTAGCTCGGTTCGTGAAGGAGAAAGGCTTGGGCAGAACGCTCCCAAGTTGCCTCTCGAAGTTGAATCCATTGGAAAACTGCTTCCTCACGTTCGCGAGATGCTCTGCTTTCTCTAGGTACTTGCCCCACTTCAAGGGTTCCGCTCCCCGAACTAAGTCCTTTTCTTTGTCATTCCCATTCTCAAGCGCTAAAGCTTCGAGAACTTGATCGCGGAAATCCTCATCAAGAGTGCCTAAGTATAATTCGGCTAACTCTCGATTGCTCACAATCGTGTTCTCTAACTTCCCAGCCTCATGCCTGAACTTCAGATGGAATTCGATCAACAAATCGTAATGTTTTCGCTTAGTACCCACATAAGGCACACAAACGATCCTCAGGTGGGAGATATCACCCTTGGCTTGTCTTAAGGCTTCAGGATGGAATCCGAGAACTTGGCTTTTGAACTGTTCATAAGTCCCAGTCTTGTATTTGTCCATCTGAATCCAGACTTGTCTCTCTGTGTAAGTAAGGTAGTAGCACAAAATCTTCTTCCTGATCCTGTCTGTCTCTACTTTGTTCTGTGCCATTACTTCCTCACATTCTTGAATGTAATCCAAGATTCGCGACTTCTCGTAGCGCAGACGGTTCGATGCATAGTTGGGAGGGAACTGCTTGCCTGTTGGCATGCTCTCGAGTCCATCTCCTACCATGATGTCGGGGTCTAGAATTTCAGCCATTTCTTTGAAGCGAACTGGCCTTCGTGAAGTTCTAGTTCTTTCTTTTCTGTGGGGCCGAGAGCTCGTGGTCTCTTGGCTTGGTCTCTCTTGTTCTACTGAACGGATACTTGAGGTAAGATTATGTGCAATCTCCTCGATTTCGTCTAACGAAGTTGATAGGTTATCTGCGCTTTGTAGGGCGCGTTCTGCTGTCTCTTTAAGCGCACGCTTAACTGAATGAATGTCTCTGGGATACACAGTAGGGATGCCAGGCGATAGTCCTGCCCTTCGAGAATTAGCTGTACTTCTTCCTTGAGTTCTCAAAGTAAAATGATCGACTTCTATAGACTCAGAACAGTGATCTGAAGTTGTAGCTTCTTCTCGTCGCTTTCCTTTCTGTTTCTTTACGAGATCACTCGCTTTGAGAGGCGGAATGATGACTTTTCGCACTTCGCGAACTGAATGGTAGTCTTATTAAGACGGTGGCACAAAGGCAAGTCGTAGAGACAATAAAACCGAAGTCAATTGATCCTTTAAGACTCCCCCTCGCGGTGGGCTCCAATAGATGATGTGCAGGTAGCGAACTAGGGCTCTCTAACCAACAAAACTATAGAACTCAAACACACACACACAACCACAACAACACAACACACCAAATACCTTCGTGAAGATAAAGGCGGGCAAGGGGGTATAGGTAAAAGCTCTAAGTCGAGTCGACAGAGGCTTCTAGAACTCTTCTTGTACAATCGCAAGTTCGAGGGGGAGCTAAGGCTCAACCAGCAACGATAGAAATGCTTCACGAAGTGACTTCGCTAACACACGATAGGGTTCGAAATACGACGGATAACTTCGCAAACAGAGAACACGGTCTCGAGCAACTTTAACACAAGAACGATTCGATAAACGCAAGCGACACAACTCTGATTGACTTCGCGAACTTAAACACTCTTTCTCGATAACAGATGGCTCTCGTAGATTCCTGGGAACACGGTCCCGATGCGAAATACAAACGCTAGCTACCCGCTAATGATAATACAAGTAAAACAGAGACATATATATATGTAATTAATGTTTGGCAAACAGACAGAGAAACAAACAGATGACAGAGACAGAGAGAGATAAGAAACACAATCACATGAGGGTATCGAAGACCGAGAGTTGAGTCTCGAACCATAGAACACAGCCCAGGCGCTTCGCGAACCTGTTCTGGACGCGGCTGTTATCGAGTCCACATGGGAATTCACCAAGGATTGCTTCCGGAGAGCACGCCCTTCCGTTCGCGCACCTAATCCGACGAATTGATCCGACTTTTTGGGTACTTGGCTCTACCAAGCCATACTGCTTCACTACTCTGCTGACTCTTTCTTTCTCTTGGCTATGGACAGGCTGACTGAGCTTCGGGTAGATGACCACATAAGCTTTAGTCGTACTTTCCGGTCTTCCGAGCAGGTTCACGAACTTCGGATTAGCTGTCCGAGGTTGATCACTGCTTCCGTTCCTTCCCATTCGGGTCATGTCAACGCTTATTGACTTAGCGGATCGCTCATCAATTCTCGAAGCCACCGGCTGCTTCGTGGAGTCTTCTGCTTAGCGAATGTCAGGGCGAATTCCCTTGTAATATGCACAACTCCCTCCAGCATCGTACCTCGCCAGGTCAGGCATGCTGGTTAGACTTCGAATAATATGACTGTGTTTCAGATACGCTCGCGAGACCTTCGTGAACTTAAAGTGTCGTCGCCGAACCGTCTTACTCAACGTTCTTTCGTACTCTAGGGCGTCTGCTTAGTTGACAGTCAGGGATAACTCCAACTCTTATATTTCCCGTCCTTCAAGAAGATCTCTTTAATTATCTACGTCGATTCGCGAACTTTACAAATAGATTCGCGAATTTGAGAGGGTGTCTACGCAGACGGCGTATCATCTCCCCCCGACTTAAGATCTTCACTGTCCTCAGTGAACAGTTGGTCTGACATTGGTCTGCTTTCAACTCCACGTTATTTCCTTTCCGGATGACTTCTCCCCGTACAACGGCTGAGGTCGCGACTTGCTCTAGCGCCGACTTTCCAAATAAGGCAACCGCGCGCCTGCCCATCAAAGTTTCTTGGACGCGTCGTACATTACGTCTAAGCGTCACTCTCGATCGCTCCTTTGGAAAACTTTTCTAATTCAGTTCTGCCTTGAGGCAGGACTGAATTGCTGAGTCACTCCCAGCCTTCTCGAAGGTTCTCGAACTCTTTTCTTCGTCCTTAATCTTCCCCCTCTCGATCGGAGTTCCAAATTCCTCATTCTTCCTTCCCCCCCTTTGCCTCTCAGTGCTTACACTATGAGTGATATCTCTGATATCTTCGTCTTCTTCCACAACGTTGTTCGTGACCTCTATCAATGGGTGGATGAGGGTCCCCCGGGCGCAGTCAAAAAGCCCGGCATCTTTTTGGGACACGTCCTTCCCTTGGTGGTGCGTCACCTTACGGTTCTTCGTTGCTCAAGCCCATTAACTCTTTTTTTCTTTAGTTCGCGATGCATGAGACGAAGTTCAAACACATCCTGAAGTATTCCGCTGCCAAAGCCCTGTGTTCTTGGGTCGGGCACATCCTCGAGTCTAACACCTGCAAACTAGACGAGTTCCCGAAGCCTCCTAATGGCCTCCAGATCTTAGACGAGCTCGACGCGAATCTTCCTTCTAGATTGCCTCGACGCTCTTCGGTCCCCGCCACGCAAGAAGTCTACCTGGCCTACGTGTCCCCTAAGAAGTCCAAAGCTTCCAGGAAGGAGACGTCTTCGGGTGGGTCCCCAGGCCCCCGCTTATACTTCTTAAGCGGCTCTCCTTCACGCTTCCGTTTCCCTTTTTCTGATGACTTCGCGAACGACTTATTCTTAGGTCAAGCCGGCTCCCTTTCCAAGCCTAAGCCCCGACCGGTCGGAAAGGCTGCTGCTGCTTGTCGTCCTCCCAGTCCTTTGGCTGGGGAAGAAACAGGCGGTTCGCGAAAGCGACCTCACCCTGACTCCCCTCCTCAGAAAGGTTCCCGGAAAAGTGCCTCCTCTAGACCGGTCCGTCCATATTCCTTTCTTCGCTCCCCCATGGGTCTGTATTTACTTCCCGACTAGCCTGCGCCTAAACGCTCCCGTCAGGAAATTGCCGCTTCGTCCTCGCGAAGCCGGCCGCATCGAGGTCCTGCTCGCGAACCGTCCTCCGATTCCGATTCCTCTCCACCTCCTTTGCGCCAACCACGCGCTGCCGCTGCTCCTTCCGAAGACGATGACAACGAGGAAGAAGACGAGGACGAGGACGAAGACGAGGACAAGGACAAGGACGAAGACGGGGACGAGGACGAGGACGAAGACGAGGACGAGGACGAGGACGAAGAAGACGACTACGAGATTCCCGAAGACGAAGATGTCGATATGTCCGCCCAGGAAGAGACCCCAGCTGCCCCCTCTCCCCGTCAAACTCGAAGCTCCCGTGCCGCCGTCGGTCCTCCTAAAGGAAAAGCAAAAGCTTCTTCCTTGGCCTACGTCGATATGTCTGCGACTAGTGCCCGCGCCACTGGTTCTAAAGGTTCGCGCAGGTCGAAAAAGGAACGGTCCCCTTCGCCTATCCCTTTCTCTCAGCGCGGCATCGACTCAGCCCTTCCGCCTAATCAACGCGTCCTGACCGACCGCGCCCTTTGCGTTTACGAGGGGCTCATGCCTTCTTCTGTCTTTACCACACATCCCGAAGCCGCTCGCTTGCTTGATAGTCGTCCTGAACCCGAAACCGTGGTTCGTGAACCCTTTTTCCTTCTATTACTGTCTTTGTGTCTTAAAACCTCGTTCCTAGTTGCGTCTGCCCTGCCTCAACAAGCACTGCTTGTTGTCGCCCGAAGGCTGTATCCCCGCTAAGAGAAACTCGGCAAAGTGCGATGTCTGTCAGGAGAGTCGCGAACCTTGCAACTGGCTTAGCGACCCTACCAACCTCGACGCCCAACTTCGTGGATATTGGGACTACGCCCGTGGGCCCAACAACGCTTCCTGTATGCTTCCTCTACTTCGCGAAGCCGGTCATACGCTTACTACTTTGTTACTTAGTCGTCAACTCGGTGTACAGAGACATGCGAGAACACTGGGAGTCCTACCGGATGTTCCAGGCCTTAGCCACGCGAGAGGCTACCCGTTTCGAGAACTCTCGTCGCTTCCTCGCGCAGTACATGCACAGTTTGTCCACGAACGAAGACCCTCTGGCCGAAACCCTCCTTGATCAAAAATCGATCGTGAAGCTGCTGGCAGAATTTCCCGGAGCCCATTTCGAAGAGCTGGCTCAGGTCCCTTTGTTGGCGGCTTACCTCAATCATCCGCCACCCCCTCGAGTTCACGCCGACCTTCCTGACTCCCAAGTGCTCAACCAGCCTTCTTTCAACGACATGCCTGTTGACGACGCCATCCAACGGGCCCAACAAGAGAAGGAAGATCCCGACGACGATGAAGAAGCAGGTGATGATCTGGAGGACGAGGAGGTTGAAGACGTAGGGGAAGATAACGATCCTGCTCGCGACCTGGTCCGTCAAGGCCATGCGCTCCTTGCGTCGGTCAACCCGAACTTGGGCATCTTGCCTGTCCCACCCCCTGCTCCTGGTCAAGATCCTGTTGCTCGAGAAGGCGGTTCCGCTCCTCCTCAAAAGTAAACATATCGTCGTCGTACTCTTCTTGCACCCTCTCTTGTCTCTTCTTTTGTTATCTACCTTCCCCTTCTTGGCAGCAGGGCCGTGGTGGGCAATTAAGAGGCTTCGCGAAGCGTTCATCGTCGTCGAGCCTATGCGGTATGGTTTCGACGTCCGCTTATCGCTTCGCGAACTCCTCCCGGGTGGGCCCNGCTTTCTTCATCTTCATTACTCTTCATCGTTCCGACCCATGCCTATCGTCGTCGAGAGGTCTATTCCTCCCTTACTTTTCTCCTTCCTCGCGCTCGATTTTACTTGGCCGGATGGGCCCATCTCGACTTCTTTCTACTTCGCGAACTTCTTTACATATACAGCATCATCGTTAATCTGCATCATTACCCTCAGCACATTCCAGGTCTTTTGTCACTYCTGTAKCTYTTAGNTCAAATATACCCTTGCTTGCGTGCTCTTTTCTGGCCYTCAGCTAAGTCNTTTCAGGATACAAGAGACTTCAGAGTGTRGTCCAGCTCTTCACGAAACCTTTCCTYTCTTCGGGCMTGATCCCCGAAGCTTTSACCTYGCCAAGGAGCAGCTTCGCGAAGTGTGAGAGTTCCTTACTGATTGACACATGCGTCGATCCCTTATCGTCATCAGCTGTTCGCGAAGCAAKGTAGCCGGCCTATCAAAAGGGGCAATCTCTTCGCRAAGAGCCAATCCTATTCTTGCTATGATCCTGATGAATAAACCGGACAGAGTGGATTGTAAAACCAAGCTAATAATCATGYGATACCTCGGAATAACACTCGGATACCTTCGTGAAGGTCCGTGCGCCGTTCGCGACATAAAAGCCAATTTTTCCGACCGTTTTTCTTCACCCTCATTCTCATTCTTTACTTTCCCAACATGCCTCCCAAGAAAACTACCCCTCCTCTCGATGCTGACGCCGTGCTTCTCGACTTTGCAAGTCAGGAGCCTCTGGTTGTGAAGGTCATCAACGCCGAAGCCAAGAAATTGGTTCAGCTTCGCAAGGATGCTGGTGCCGAGTTCCAGGCGGATGGTGCGGTCTCGAAGTCGACTGTTTTCCTCATGAAGGCGGCCCTGCGTGCCATAGTCCTTCTGTTCGACGTTCGTCCTTTACTCCTTCCTTGATATCCGTCTCTTATTGACTTCGCGAACCAGGACTGGGAACCGAAGGCTGTCGAAATCCTTAGGACCGACCCAACCTTCGTGTCTTTCGTTCGCCAGGCTTCCGCGGTGATCTTCACGCATCAGACTTGGTGCTCTGATCACAACATCAGCTTCCCTAGCGAGGTCGTGAAGTCCGTGCTGGCCTTGGCCACCGATCTCAAGAACGAAAGCAAGGCTCGTCGCGGTTTGAACAACGGTTTGCCTTATCTTCCTCCTCGCGACCTTCTCAAGTCTGACATTCTGCCTTCGCGAACCCTCGCTTTCTCAGTTTCTGGTACTGTCATTGAGTTCTCCGATACTCCTGATTCTGACTCTTCTTCTGGAGGCGCTCCGTCCACCACCGACAACTCAGTGGTTGATGTCGATGTGACCATGTCTGAGCCTACCCCTTCTAAAGGTCGCGGAAAGGTTCGTGAAGTTCTCCCTACTCTTCTCGAAGTCTTCTTTCTAACTTTTGCTCTTAGGGAAAGGCCTCTATGCGCGCCTTGGCTCCTCCAGCTGTCCCTACCACTCGGAAGATGGATTATATCTCGGTTCCTGGCATGGATACTGGTTCTCCTGCCTACCTGAGGTCTATGGCTTTGAACTCGAAGCGGGCTCGCGCTGAGAGGGACTTGCCTCCCATCGACACCGGTTCTACCATTTCGCGAACCGCTCATCGTCTTTTCCCCGATGGTGGCTTGCTCGAATATAGTAAGTCTTTCCTCCTCTTTCCTTTCTTGTCACTTCTCTAACTTCTCGAAGTCGATGACAGGGCTATTTCCAACGAGTTTATCTCTTTGGTCCTCGCTAAGACCCATGGTGCGATCGCGAACTTTACTGAGCATGCTCAGGAAGAAGATTCCCTTCGTCGTGCCATTAGCGAGACTTGTTTGGAGATGGTTTCTGTTATCCACAAGCTCCACATCTTCGCGAACTATTGGGAGATCCTCAACAAGGAATACGCTGCCCTCAAGTCTTCTTTGGCTACCTTCTGCTCTGAGAAGGCTCCTGAAGTTCCTGAAGCTCCCGAAATCATTCCTCTTGATCCCGCCATCGAGATTTAGGATATATATATACCCTCAAATACGTCTCTCTTTAACTTGTCTTGAACTCTTAACTCGTCGTCTTTCAACTTCTTGAACTCCCTCTTACTAATATGGAAAACAGTAGCTACTTTTTTGCATTAGCCCCCTGTAATCGCATAGTACTCTCTTAAGTCTACCTTCTTTTTAAAACTGCCCCTGTTTTTGAGTTTTTCTATGCCTTGAAGGCTGATCCCAAAGGTAACTCGCGAAAATATAGTTCGCGAAGCATACTTCTCTCCCCCCGACTTAAAAGAAATGCTGTCCTCAGCACCTTTACTCATTCGTGGTTCGCGAACTTTCAGGCATGCCTCTAAACGCTAAGTCTTCCATGTCTCCCTCGTCCTTTGACTCCTTCATCTCGCGAAGTGACTTTGCCGAGATGTCGATAAATTCGTGAACGTTGGGAGGGAGCTCGATCCTCTTCCTGGCGTGGTAAGGGATTACTCTAAAAGCTGCTGAAGGCGACTGTAACACTGTGCCATCCAATTCAGCCAAGATATAAGCGCCTCCCCTATTCCTTGACACCACTACTAAGGGACCAAGATACCTCGGTTTCATCTTCTTATCCAGGCTTTTCTCGATGCTCGTATTCCTGAGCAGAACCAAATCACCCCTCTTAAAGCGATAGTCTTTGATTACTGCCGCGTGCTCCTTCTCGTACTTCGCGACCCGATCACGTTTCTCCTTGTCCACTCTACTTCTCATTTCCTCAACTAGGTCACGATGCTTCGCTAAGGCCTTGGCTCGCTGGCCAATGAGTTCCTCGGTTGTAAGGGGACCGCTAGGTGGTTCTACTAACCAAGTGGCTTCCTGAATGTCTAGAGGTACCACTGGTTCAGCTCCTGTTACAATAAAGAACGGAGAAACACCAAAGCGTCTTCGCGAAGTGATTCGGTCCGCCCATAACACATGAGGGAAGTACCAGAACCACTGACTCGTCTTTGCCCCTGTGGCTTTGAACAACATGTCCCGAAGATCGTAGTGAGGCCTCTCTATCTGCCCATTGGCTTGAGAGTTATAGGGTGAAATCTTAATCCCCTTAATACCATATTTCTTCGTGAGCCACGCCGTTGCCTTCTCAAAGGACCCTCCATTGTCCGTTACGATTTCTCGCATGCAACCCCAGCGCGTTATTATTTCGAGCAGCCATGCCCCAATTGCCACACCGTTGTCTTCGCGAAGCGGCCTGCCTTCTGCCCAGCTCGTCAATGCACAACGACCATGGACTATATACTTGCAGCCATTACTAGCGGGCGTCATGTGTAAGACATCTGCATGCAACACTTGGAAAATTGAAGGGGTCTCTGTAACTCGTGGCGGAATCTTCAGGAGCATTTTTGTACGCAACTGGCATACATGACACGTTCTGCAGTACCAAGCGACGTCTCCTTCTAAGTCCGGCCACCAGAACCGCTTCGCTAAGAACTGAGTCGTCGCCCAAGCTCCTCTGTGTCCCAATGCATCGTGAGCAGATCTCATCATGTACATCCTGTGTTCCTTCGCGACTACGGTCTGAGGGAAACCAGCTTGTCGACGATACAACTTATTGTCCTTTTCGTAGAAATGGCTACATTCGCGAACCCACTTCCCGAAGTCCTTAGGTTCAATTCCTTCAGGTCTCGAGAGCGGCCCTTGCAACCACTTCTGTATTTTAGGAAGTCGTTCATCCAACTTTCTGGCCCAGTTTGCCCTTCTCTCCTCATCGTACTCTTCAATAGCATCCGGGTCTTCCTTTAGACTTAGGTCTGGAAGCATCTCGACGTTCACCATTTGTTGTCTTTCAGTCTTCTCCGCTTCTCGAACTCTGCTCTCCAAGATCAAGAGTTGCGAAAGTTCATTGTCAAAGAGTTCTAATTCGAGGTCTCTTCGCGAAGCTAGCGATGTCTGAGCATATCCGCCTCTCGTGTCTATTTCTCTCTTAAATTCTTCAAAGTCCAAAGGCTCAGGATCCTCTTCGTGAGGCTTGGTATATCCTCTAAGACCGTCATGATCCTCATAGGAGTGGTCCCAAGGTTTTGGATCTGGATCTCCCGGCTGCTTTGTCCTTCGTGAAAGACCATCTGCTGCAAAGGTCTTTCCTGCCACATGCCTCAACTCAAAATGATACATCAAAATCTGCTCTATCCATCTGTTGATTGTACAGTTGGGTCCATCTTCAGGGTTATTAAGCATCCCCTTAATGTACTGAGCATCCGTCTTCACTACCAATCGTCGACAGCCGATCAACCAATATTTGTTTTCATCAAGAGCACGCATCAAACCAAAGAGTTCGCGTTTTGGTTGTGAATAACGAGCCTCGCGAGGCGTCAGCAGGGTTGACCCGAAACGAGCGTACCACCACTTCTTGAAGTCCTCGGCGTCTTGTTGGCTGATATACCATCCGATAGCAATATAGGAAGTATCTACCGAGAGTTTAATCTCAGTATCGATGTCATAATCGAGCGATCGCAAGCATGGCGCCTCGCGAACCGCTTTCTTCAAGTCCTCCATCGCTAACTCTTGTTCCTCTTCCCATTTGAAGTGTGTTTCTTTTCGTGTCAAACGTTGAATGGGTTCTGCCCGCTTCGCAAAGTCTTTAATAAAGATTCGGAAGGTTCCAATGGTTCCTAAGAAGGATCTCACATCGGACACAGACATACATGGTCCCCATCGTTGTATGACTTCAACACGTTCGGGAATTGGCTTCCTTCCTTCGTAAGTGCATAAGTGGCCTACCACTACAAACTCTTCCGCGCAAAGAACCGATTTCTTTCCTGAAAAGGTTCCTCCACAATACTTCATGCGCTGGACCACTCGATTCAAGTTCTCGAAGTGTTCCCAGACAAATCTTCGGATTCCTGAATTCTCTGGAATCGTCTCATAACCACCATCCTTGGTTTCATACCGACTCCTCGGACCTCCAACTGGTACATCATCGAGAAACGGCCAAGTTACTTCGGGAATCTCTGGCTGCAAAATGTGGGTAACATCGTCATGAAAAATGGGTACGGAATTGGTCCATCCCATCGGTAAAGTCACGAGTCTCATAGCGCCAAAAGGCGTCTGAAAAGTCGTCAAGTCTCGAGACTCAGGAGCTAGAAGTCGCTCATCATAGCCGACATATAAATCTAGACATCCTCCGCATGCGCGACCCGCAAATTTAGCAGCCAAGTCCTCCGTAGCAGGTGGAACTCCTGAATGCGCAATAGTAACCTTGTTTAGAGGTTCAAGACTATGCACAATTCGCAAACTCTCGCCATCTTTCTTCAACACGCAGAACCATCTCGATCTATAGGAAGAATTCGAGGGTTCATAAACTCCAGCCTCAATCTTGTTTCTGATCAACTCGCAAATTCTGTCATAAAGTCCAGGTGGCACCGGTCTATTCTTAAGTACCCAAGGAACGTGCGCGACCGTTGGGATAACAATAGGGGGAAAGTATTCAGATTTGAAACTCCCTCTTTCTGTATCATCCCAAGCGAAGGCCGTATTATGGATGCCCACAAATTCGTGAAGTAGTTTTCTTTCTTCAGGCCACAAAAAGGGACCTTGATGAAGTTTGTCCATCGCTTTCTTACGCTCTTCTGTGTACCTTCCAGTAGGTACAAACTCCTGGGGACTTGTTGGTAGCTTCGGGAGGTCAGCCAAAGGGTCACCCTGGATCTCGCGAACTATTCTGAACTTTTCGTCGAGGTTCCCGAGCACTGGCTTCACTTTATCGGCCACCTTCTTGTACTTAGTCCCAGTAGAGACGCCTTTCATCTTTGCCTTCGCCCTTTTGTCCTGAGACGAGCCGGTTGGGGCAGTGTTAGGGCTAGCCTCTTGCTGCTGGAAGACTACGGTTGGGTCCGCGACCTCTTCTCGAACTTCACGAAGATACGTTTGTAAGCGCGAACTTGCTAACTTCTTCTCCTCTGTGTCTAACTCCATCCCTTGCATCGCCATCTGAACATACGCTAACTGCAACTCTTTTTGTGTAAATGTATGATTTTCTGCTGTAAACATGTGGGTAAAGGACATCTCGCCTGTTACTTCATCTCGCTCGAGGACGAGTCCCACTTCTCCTTGATCCTCGCGAATCAAATCCTCGAGGCTCGAAAATTTCGCTCCTCCTGATTCCAAAGTTCTTTTTGTATATGAGGCGGCAGTTTTCCCTTCGCGAACGTAGGAATAGTAAGCCGCTTGCCAGTATTGGGGTCCTTCAAAGTTAAGAACTGATCCCCATTTGTCTTGTTGGAGACTTCGCTACTCATCGCGACGTCGAAAGGTCTACCCAGCAGAACGCTATAAGCAGGTCGTCGAATGATATGTAATTGAATGTAGGCCAACACGCCTCCAAAATCAAACTCGACGTTCTTCGCGAGGCCCAGCGTCTTCTCGACAGTCCGATTTGCTGACTGGAGATGGATGACGATATCTGGGTCCCATGCAATGCCTAAGTTTCGAGCTACGTCCGCATCCATCGAGCAGATTTGAGATCCAGTATCTAAAAGTACTTCTGCTCGCGCAGATTTGTGGATCAACGGGAATACTGTTCTAAGGGCAACAGATTCACGAGCTACTAGAATAGGACGGGGCTCTTCTCCTTCAGCAAGCGAGTGAAGATACTGCTCGACTGGGTCTGTCATCACGAATGCGCCATCTGGAATTCCAGGCAAGTCTTTAGCACAGAAGACTTCTGCGCGAGGCAAATCTTCTAACTGCACAAAAGTGTTCACGACAACTGGCTCAGGTTCCGGATCAAGTTCCCGAACTTCAGTTTCTTCTTCGCGAATCTCGTCGCCGTCTAAGAGGTTCAAGAACTGAACAATCTTTTCTTCTTGACTTTGTGAGACCAGATCTATGAGTGAAATAATCTGGTACTCCAAGTCCGACGCTTTTCCTTCTTCACGAGCCACTTTTCTGCGTGTGATCAACTTCTTTAAGTACTCCCTGGCAGGAGCAGAAACACTAGCCAGATCTTTCAAGCTCGTAGTGAACTTGGTATTGATCAGCTCTTCTACAATTCTTCTCAACGCTTCTTCATCTTCAATAGGTGCACGATTTCGATATGATTGGTTTTTCTCGAGTACAGGAAGGGGACTTGAAGTAGGCCTAGTGGTCCTGGCCTCTTCGCGAAGTTGTTCTCCAAAAGGAGCGAGCGGTTTAGTTCTCAGTGGCGGCACCATGACGAAGGGTCTTTCTGGTAACTTCTTCTTGGGCTGCTCCACTACCGGCTCTCTGAAACGAACTCCTTTCGTGGACTTCTCAATTGTCTCCCCCACAGACTCTTTTCTCGTTTGCTTCTCGATGATTTCTTCTTCTTCAGACTCACTTTCTATATGTACAGGGTTGGGTTTTCTCCGAGTGGCCTCCGGAACCTGCTTGCCGCGACCAACCGGGGTTTTTCGCGCGGCAGAGGTATCCTTCCTCAGTCCTCTTGAAAATCCTCATCAAAAGAGCTAGGAGTGGTTCGTGTAGCCACAAACTGGCTCCTCCCCTTGAGGTCATCCAAAGTCTCCACCATCTGAGACATTACCCTGCTCATACGTTCTTGTTCGCGACGAATTTGATTTAAACCAGAGTCGCGCTCCGGCTCCTGATTTTGGACGAACTGTTGCGTCTGAGGTGGCAAAGGCGTTTGCGAAGACGATGGCTTGTTCGCGAGGCTCTCGATAGCAGCCTGCAATTGTCGGAACTCTTCACGAGTCACCGATTCCACTTCCGGGGCATAGTTATAGTTGAACTGCTGCCTGGAATATTCGTCTTCGTCATACATTCCCTGCATATTCTGTACTGCTCCAGTCACATATTTGTCCACATATTCGCGCATGCTTTCTTTCTCGTTCTGAACGAGGCGCCTTCCATCAGAGGTGAATAGGCCTTCCGGTCTGACTTGAATTTTGCCAGCTTGCAGATGAGCATCGCGAGCCAAACAGTTATTCAGGTAGTGACCTGGTTGGTTACAATAGTAACAAATTGGAGTTCGCGAACTTTGGTTCATCATGGGCGGCGGTGGAGGCCTCTGAGGACGACTCTGCTGATTTAGCGAGAAGTTGTGTGGATTCCTCAGCATGATGTCCATCTTGTCCTTGGTATTCCTCACTTCATCAAAGAAACGCTCGTTCTTATGATCGTACTCGTTGAACTTCTCGTTCAACATCGAATGGAAACGCTGCAATAAGCGATCTTCATCAAGTTCCTTCTTGACGACAGGAGGTGCACTTTCTTTAGGGACGGAAGGTCCAGACGGAGCCTCCGGAACTGTAGCTCGGTTCGTGAAGGAAAAAGGCTTGGGCAGAACGCTCCCAAGTTGCCTCTCGAAGTTGAATCCATCGGAAAACTGCTTCCTCACGTTCGCGAGGTGCTCTGCTTTCTCTAGGTACTTGCCCCACTTCAAGGGCTCCGCTCCCCGAACTAAGTCCTTTTCTTTGTCATTCCCATTCTCAAGCGCTAAAGCTTCGAGAACTTGATCGCGGAAATCCTCATCAAGAGTGCCTAAGTATAATTCGGCTAACTCTCGATTGCTCACAATCGTGTTCTCTAACTTCCCAGCCTCATGCCTGAACTTCAGATGGAATTCAATTAACGAATCGTAATGTTTTCGCTTAGTACCCACATAAGGTACACAAACGATCCTCAGGTGTGAGATATCACCCTTGGCCTGTCTTAAGGCTTCAGGATGGAATCCGAGAACTTGGCTTTTGAACTGTTCATAAGTCCCAGTCTTGTATTTGTCCATCTGAATCCAGACTTGTCTCTCTGTGTAAGTAAGGTAGTAGCACAAAATCTTCTTCCTGATCCTGTCTGTCTCTACTTTGTTCTGTGCCATTACTTCCTCACATTCTTGAATGTAATCCAAGATTCGCGACTTCTCGTAGCGCGGACGGTTCGATGCATAGTTGGGAGGGAACTGTTTGCCTGTAGGCATGCTCTCGAGTCCATCTCCTACCATGATCTCGGGGTCTAGAATTTCAGCCATTTCTTCGAAGCGAACTGGCCTTCGTGAAGTTCTAGTTCTTTCTTTTCTGTGGGGCCGAGAGCTCGTGGTCTCTTGGCTTGGTCTCTCTTGTTCTACTGAACGGATACTGGAGGTAAGATTATGGGCAATCTCCTCGATTTCGTCTAACGAAGTTGATAGGTTATCTGCGCTTTGTAGGGCGCGTTCTGCTGTCTCTTTAAGCGCACGCTTAACTGAATGAATGTCTCTGGGATACACAGTAGGGATGCCAGGCGATAGTCCTGCCCTTCGAGAATTAGCTGTACTTCTTCCTTGAGTTCTCGAAGTAAGATGACCGACTTCTAGAGACTCAGAACGGTAATCTGAAGTTGTAGCTTCTTCTCGTCGCTTTCCTTTCTGTTTCTTTACGAGATCACTCGCTTTGAGAGGCGGAATGATGACTTTTCGCACTTCGCGAACTGAATGATAGTCTTATTAAGACTGGGTGGCGCAAAGGCAAGTCGTAGAAACAATAAAACCGAAGTCAATTGATCCTTTAAGACTCCCCCTCGCGGTGGGCTCCAATAGATGATGTGCAGGTAGCGAACTAGGGCTCTCTAACCAACAAAACTATAGAACTCAAACACACACACACAACCACAATAACACAACACACCAAATACCTTCGTGAAGATAAAGGCGGGCAAGGGGGTATAGGTAAAAGCTCTAAGTCGAGTTGACAGAGGCTTCTAGAACTCTTCTTGTACGATCGCAAGTTCGAGGGGGGAGCTAAGGCTCAACCAGCAACGATAGATATGCTTCACAAAGTGACTTCGCTAACACACGGTGGGTTCGATATACGACGGATAACTTCGCGAACAGAGAACACGGTCTCACA